>JARJLF010002400.1:0-39792 GCA_029378395.1 Mycena leptocephala
CTGGAAGAGAATGAATGAGTACAACGAGCCAAAGAAAAAAGCAAGCAGGCATACCGAATCTAATCCTCCGCTAGTGTGGAGGAGCCCGAGCTCCGAGTCTTCGTTCACATGCGACCCAACCAGAACCAGAAAGCTCTGGTAACGGTATCGCTTGGACAACGTCCGCAACTGAATACAACTCAGTGAATGAGGTAGGCTAGAATGGCAGTAAGAACTCACCGTTGATATCAGCTTCTTCCCCGTCCTATTAAAAATGTTTCCTCTGCATCCCAATGGTGAGCTCCGTCCCGAGTAATTCCAGTTCATTCCCAGTTCTCGAGCAGCTCCATCGCGTCGGCTCCAGGATAAGCCTGCTGAAATGCAGGATACGCCTTGCAGAGCTCATCGCTGCTCATCCGCTCCGCCACCGTGTTCGGATCCGCGGCTAACTGCCCTGGAATGCTTTGTCAACCCGCGCACGCTCCTCCGCCCGGTTCTCGTCTGCATTTGCATACTTCTGGTACAGATTCCATTGATTGGCGGACCGCCCGCCATCGGCACGTCATTGAACAACCTCAGCACGGTCTCTGTCTTGACCCGACTTTGTCTGCGCACTCATCAGCGAGGGACGTCATCTTTGCGAAGCATTCCTGCAACGCCAAGGCGCGCGCCTGCTTTGAGTAGGGAGAACCATCAGCGGCGGATCCATCCGCTGTTCCATCGAATGCCTCTCCCTCCATCACTGGCGCGTCCTCCTCCTGCATCGCTGGCGTGCCGTATTCTTCTTCGGTGTGGTCAATGGTGGTGAGACGAAGTGGGGAGGAAGGCTGCCAGCCTAGCGGAGGCGGCGGCATGGTGACTTCAGCAAACCCCTCATCCTGTAGACGGGCTTCGAGGCGCTGGTCGGATGACGCCGTAGCGCGGGCAGGGTGGGCGCTGAGGGGGAGAGAGTGAGGGCGCCTAGAGGAACCTCAGGAGAAAAAAGGTCTGACGGTCCCTTATATTCGACGAATTGCGCAGAGGCGCAAGCAGCGGGTGCGCGCTGGGTTTCGCCAAAGGCTTCGTGCTGGGCTTTGCAATTGAAGGCGCGGTGACTTTTGCGGAAGGGTTCGCGCTGCGTTTGGGGAACACCTTTGGAAACACCTTTTTGAAGCCCGGCGCGGCAAGCTTGGAAACAAGGGCGCAGCGGGGCTGGCCAGCAGGGGCGCGGCGCCGAACAATGACGGGGTGGGGTCGGCAACCGGAGGCGCGGAGTTGAGCGCGGCGCTGAACAATGATGGGGTGGGGTCGCAACCGGAGGCGCGGAGTTGAGCAATGACGCAGCGCCGAACAAGGGTGAGGTGTGGTTCGCAACCAGGGGCACGGTGCGCTGGCGGCCCTCCTTCACGAGCTCAGGCGCGCGCGTTGTTGGAATGCGGGTGACGCGCAGGCACGTAGGGGTCTCCGGTGGTGGGAGGCTTTCTCGCGTCGGCCACTGCCAACCTGCTCCTCAAGCGGCGTGGATGGCGGCGGTGGACACTGTTTGCACGGCCCATGCTGTCGTCGCAGTCGGAGCTATCGCTGCCCTCGTCGCTCGCGTAGTCCACGAGCGTTGAGTAGCGCAGTTTGCGCACATGCGAAGACAGCGGGGAGGGGCTCAACAGCAGCGGGGACTGCTGGGACTGCGTGGGGGTAGCGGCGAAAGACGAGTCGAGTTCGTCGACCTCGTCCGCGGTGTCCATCTCGATGGTCCAGTCGTGCGTGGCGACATCATCGTGTATGAACGGCGATGTGGAATCTGCGCGGGGCGGCGCATAGTCGAGGGCGGGTGTGTGCAAAAGGGCGGGGTCGACACAAGGCGGCGTAAACAGCAGACGGGCGTCCGCGGATGGATTGGACGTGGGGGGAGGTGTGTGGGGAGCATTGGCTTCCATCCTGGGTACTTGTCATTAGTGGTGATTCTTTTGCAAAAAAAAAAAAGAGATGTACTGGGCCGAAAAAAAAGAAACCGCGCAAGGAAAAAAGTGAGGGAGGGTGTGGACGCGATCACACGTTACTTTTGTGGGGGGTTGAAGCACCGAGCACCTGGGGAATTAGGTGAGCAACAGTTGCGGCACATATATGCGTCGGCGTACTTGAGCTGTGGATGCCGTCTTTTTTTGGCCTGAAGCCGAGGTAGCAGACGCAGACGTGAAGTCTCGCGAGTCGTCGACGTGGAGTCAAACGGCGCCAAGTTTCCAGTTCAGTTCACTCCCCGATGTAATTGGCAGAGAGCGAGGGAGCGCGAGAGGGAGGTTCCAAGAGTGGGGTGTGTGGCGGATGCGGCAGACGCGGACGCCAAAATTCTTGCGAAGGGTCTACGCCGTAAAACAGCGTAGAGCCAAAGAGGAGTAAGAGTTCACTCTCGCGACGTGGACGTCGGAGAGTGAGGGAGGAGAGCGAGGGCGAGGACGTAGGCGGAGAGGAAGAAAGAAAATTGCTAGTGCGCACGTGAAAGCACCACCACTGCGGATAGCACCGCCACCACGTCCACCTGTCTTTCCACCTCATCCGCCTCATCTGGCTACCATCCTCCTCGCTCTCCCTCGCTCTCCGACGACTATGTCGTGAGAGCGAACTCCATATACTCTCTCTTCTGCTCTGCTCTACGCTGTTTTACAGCGTAGACCATTCTCTCTGGGTCCCCCTCTCTGGACATCGCCTGCACGCTGCAAAGTCGCTGCAAAGTCGATGCAGCGGATGGATATGCAATCCCAGCGGACGGCGACATGCACCCGGCCGATGGCACCATGGCGTCCGACGCTACGTCCAACGTGCAGACGTAACAAATTGTGGTGCTTTTACCTCAACGATCAGCCAATCAACAGACGAATAAAGATCGTCCTAGTCCTTTTTTTTTCTCTTGGACCCATCTGTGGTGAACTCTGGACATCTCTGGTATGGAAACACATTCTGAACATACTCCGCAACCATTTGAATTTATTCCAGATTTTTTGTACGCACTTATCTTCCGGTGCACGAAACCGTCCTAAAGGTCAACAAGGTTCTAATAGAACTTTGACCTTAACCACCACCATCTTCATGGGTCGACGAGCCAAATACCTCACCGCCTCTGCAAAGGCCGCCGGACATCGCGAGACTGATCTGAGATACTCGGGGAGTGCAAAGTACGTGTTCAGTGCACACAGCAGCACTGCACCATGCTGCATGGTGGAATACCGGCTCAGCCGTTTACAGTGCAAAAGTTGTGCGTGCCACTGGAAGACATGGACAATACATTTCCAATACAGGTCAGCAGCACCTCCCGTCGCCGCCGCGGTGCATTCCGTACTTGCCTCGCCTCCCATGCGAGATCCACCACCTTTACCATCTACCACTACCCGAATCAGAGCCACTTTATCGGGACGCGCTGGCCGGTGCATCGTACCTGGATCTAAGCGACATCTTTCGCTGGATGCATCCACCGCCATTCGAGGAAGACGATGACCAGACCGACCCGTATTCCCCGGGCTATCATACCTTCACGCGGAATCTTGGATTCGTACTCAACGGAGTTCGCATGCGTGCACAGCATGACACCGACCGCCAGCGTCGTCTGGATTTCAACGCCGCCAATGGATGGGCCACATGCATGGAAGCATTGCGCATTGAGGTGCAGGGGTTGCTGCAGGGCTTCGAGCAGTTGAATCGGGATATGTACCACGAATACCATGCATCGAGGGAGCATGCAATGCTCCAGCATTATGCCAGATGGCAGGCACGTACCATTTACCACCTATATTATCTTAGGTTTCTTGAATAGTGAAATGTAATATTCGGCGGAGGCATTCGCCGAATCTTTCCCTGTTTGCCTTTCACTTTCTCGTGTGCTCAACACCAAGAAACACTAAGCATGGCTCTGTCTCACATGGGAACCTGTCAAGAACTCGGGAACAGTACTAACCAGAGAGCGTCCAGGGAGCGGCGGACACATCCGCCGCATCCGCCAAAATCGCATCCGCCAAAACATCTCAAGATTTTCTTTCAGGTAAAGGGCAATGTGAGTACATGGTTTGTAAATAGTTGGCGTACAAGACCCATCTGACCCTCCTCGACTCCAGCGAGTTGAGATCCGCGTAGTATAGCGGCCATCGTGCACAAAACCCAGATCCCTAGCCTTACATGCAGTGGGTTTCTTCTTCTTCGAAGCAGCAATGCGAGCCCCAACAGCATCTACCTTCTCTTTTGAGATAAAGTACGAAGGGTCATATGAGATCGGCCGTCACCAGCCTTGCGAGAATGGCGATAGCTGAAACAGCCATCAGCACCAAGTTGGACATCACCACCACTGAGGAATTGTCAGAAATGGACAAGATAAGGGAAGAGAATGACCACCCACTCTTCCAAGGGTCGTCCCCACTCTTCCAAACCAAAGCACGCCGGACACCGTTCACGTAAAATGCGGTCGGCCCTCCCAGGTGTCAAAACCGCCGGTGCCGGCGGCGCAGACTCGGGGTTAATAGAAACAGAGGGAGGATCGGCATGAGGGCTGGAATGCGCCGCTGCATTATCGGAATCAGCGGATGCGGCGGATTCAGCGGATTCAGCGGATGGGTCCGCCGATGTGGCAGATGTGTCTGGCGCAGCGGGAGTGGGTGCAGGGGAGAAGGGAGACATGTCAGCAGCAGCCAGAGCTTGATCTACCTTGGCTTGAAGACGACTCCTGAGGTTGCTGTACCACTGTACAGCATTTTGGAGGCCAGCGCAGAATGGATCTTTGGCGAGCTGTGCCGGATTCTGTAAATCTGTTGGCTTTAGCTACCAATATAAGGAGATGTTGAATACCTGTAGTGATAAAACGTAAAACCCACGCCGGTCATAAATCGTACGAAGGGCGGCGGCGAGGGCAGTGATGGCATCACATGAGCGCTCAAAAAGGGCGCGGTATATGTCCAACAGATCAATGGACACCGGTTTTGGGCTTGGTAGGAGACATCGGAAAAACCCCATTTTTGACAAGTAGGACGGTGACCGGCATGCAGCTGCACGTTTCCACCCGCACCTCCTCAAAATCTGCAAAGTCTTTAGCAGATTAAACTCAGAGAAGTGGTAGTGCTCACGCGAAATATAAAGGCACTGGATTGTTACAACCACAGGGGTACCACATGAAGCCGTACACTCGTGACGAAGCACAGCAGAAATGGCGGATGGCCGCTGAGCGTAGCTACCAACCTGGTATTCAGCAAAAGGCTCCTCTAGCTTGGGAAGTAGGATGTCCCAGGCTGCACATAGCTGCTCTGCAGGGGTACGAATGTTGGAGGGCCGAGAAATCGCAACGCGAATGGGAGGAAGGTCGGATGGCAGATTCAGCGGATTCAGCGGATTCAGCGGATTCGGTATGGTACTGCTTTCGTCAACCCAGTCCTCCATCTCCACGTCCTCATTGGGCTGTGAAGTGTTGTGGGTGTTTTGTGCAGGCTCTATAGCCTGCGGCAAAGCTTGTTTTGGATTCCTGAGAGCATCAATCCGCTCGCGAAGCGCAATTTTGCGCTGTGCCTGCCCCATTCCAAGAACAACCCTCTTATTCTTTCGGTCACGCTTCTTGGGAGGGCTGGTAAAGTGTGCACCAGTACCAGCCGCAGATGCGGGCTCATGGCTGCGCATAGAGCACGGATTGTATTTTTTTTTGGATGACGACATTGGGCCACCAATGCTATCCAACGCGAAATAGAGCTGGAAGAAGGGGAGAGTGGGAGCCTAGGAAGAGAATGACGCGTCGGGATGCGTCGAAATCGTGGTCGGCTGCTGGTAGCGGCTGGGCAAGGACAGCGTGCGGCGACAAGAGCGTAGGTAACGTGGCGATCAATATTTTCCCAAATAGGCCATACGACTAATTAATGACTACAGTCCGCGCGGCGGATGGACCCTCTTAGGTACCCTTTTCACCTACAGCGAAGGGTACCTAAGAGGTCTATTACGGCACTTCGGCGGTGCTCGCTGAGGTGAGCAGAAGATTGCCGGTTCGAATCCGGCTCGAGTCTTAAAACGGTCGCAAGCTCTCCGGCGACTCTCCGGCTTCAGAACGGGCTTATTAGACGCTGGTGGATGGAAGCAAAACATGAACAATGGGTCGTCATGACGGCGAGATTGACAATGACAGCGTCGATCTGACTAACTCCACACTCGCTTCTTTACTTGACTCTGACCCAGAGACGCGTCCGCCCAACGCGTACCTTACATACATTGCCTTGCGTAGCCCACGCTGTGAAGGAGCAGGACGGGGTATTATCCCGGTTTTCTCGAAGCACCCGCGCACATCGTCTGTACCACCTGAAAATATGGAAAAGACTGAGGCTCTCGGGACGCTGCGCGCGTACAACGACGAAGCGGACGGTGAATGGGAGGACCTCGTCGCAGATATACAGCGGTATCTCAGACAGACGGAGGTGCGCGTCTCTTCCCTCTTCCCTCTTTTCTCTCACTCGTTTATTTCTTTGCTTATACTTATGCGACGCGCCACAGCACACCACCATCCACCCCCTCACACCTGCGTCGCCTCCCAGCCCGCCCTGACCTGGTCCATGCATGCCCTCCTCAACGGCTGGCTCCTCCAGGTACGTTAGGTCCACGCTACCCTCTTTGCCGACCTTATCCGGATCCATCTTGTTTCCGCTTTATACTCTTTCAATTATCCCAACTCGTACAATAACGCTAACCCTTTCTCATCCCAGGTGACACCCACTCTCCCCGAATCGCTCTCCCCTGCACCAATCTCACCGCCCGTTTCCTCCACGCACCTCGTTTCCTCCACGGGCAAGAACTTTATGCAAGCCTGCGACAGCACAGTGCGTGTCCCTCCTCCCTCCCGCCTCCCTACCTACCCATTTCTCCGCCTACTCTCACTTAACTTGAGAGCCGCTACTAAATAACACGTCCCAGGTCTCCCCCGCCCAAGTGCTTGAAGCCGAACTCGCCTCCTCAAAACCCCAGTGTGGACCCTCTCGCTGTACATGTCCCCCATGCACTGGCTGCGCCGCATCAGCAAGGCCGACACCCCAGCGTACAATCCGCAGACGCGGACGCTGGGGAAGCATCTGTGCGAGATAGCGCTGGTGAAGCGGACGCTGGTGGGGGTGGGGGTGGGGCCGAGTCTGTTGGCGGCGGCGGGAATGTGGGTTGCGCTGGGGTGAGTTCGATGGAGCGGGTAGAGAAGGGCGAGGGTGAGGGAGCGAGCGCCGGCAGAGATGCAAAGGAGGAGAATACGATGAAGGAGGAGAAGGTAGAGGTGTGGACGTCGACGCTCACGCACTACACGGGCTGCACCGAGCGAGAGATGCTCGCGCCGGAGGCAATGTTACGGTGCGTGCCATCTCCCTCTTTCTATCGCATCCCTCGCTATCCTCGTTGCTCTGTTTCTTTTTAATGATCAGTGCTGACGCGTACCTCGTTCGCAGGTACATCCTCCGCCCAGTCGCACGGAGACACGAGGGGCTGTATCGCAAGTGGCAGGGAAGGGGAATATGAAGGTGAGCTTCCACTGTGTCTATTCTGGGACGCGCACTGTTTCGGGGCCTCGCGCGGCATGGCCTGTGCTTTCCCAGCGCGTCTTTTGCTCTCCTCTCTTTCTCTCTCGTCCTCCTTCCTTGCCTACTCTTCTCAACTCTCGGGCTCGTATCTTCTTTCCTCTCTCGTTCCTTCTTTCACGGCTCTAAACTATACGTATCGAGCACATGCTAACTCCCCCCAGGCCTCCGTCTTCATGCGCACCTGGGCCCTCGCATGCTGGGACGAGGGCACCAAGCCCGACTTGGTCAAGGACCTGGCGGGGCTGAAGGCGGAGATTCGGCTTAAGGTGAAACATCACTCGGCGAGGGAGGGAGAGGCGGGGGAGGAATGCTAGCGCGAGACTAGCGATGGAGCTGGACGATGTGCAGATGATACGCGTGTCACAGTAACGGGAGGAAGGAGGGGAGGGAACTGCTTAGCCACATGGGAGAGACTGTATCAATTAAATGTATTTTTTTTTTTTGCTGCGACTTTACATTCGCGTCTAGAGTTGCACGTACAAGCTACGTAGGCCTGGATTGGGGAGAACACAAAACAACCTCTGGTCAGAGAGTAGCGGAAGACGCCAAAAGGGAAGTGCGATCCCTCCGCACTCGACGCCGGCAGGTGTGAGCAAGCTGGCAATTCCAGCGATGCGGAGGCGTGTCCTCCTGCCCAGCAGTACCTCGCATCGCCACGCCTCCTCGAGCTCATCACAAGTCGGCTCTCCGTCCGCCTAAGAACTCGCCTCTCTGCCTCTGCCTTGCCCCTGTCCAAGATCCTGCATCTCCCCTTCCTCGCTCAGACGTCGCATCGAGCCTCCCGAGACATGAATGAAGTGAGGGTGGGAATGAGTACGACCAGGCGCGCCCCCAACTTGAAGACCTCGCATCGCCATTGCTCCCTCCTTGCAGACACCGATAGCGGGCCCGTCCTCCACCTGTGATCTTGCTTCCAAACAAGCTTCTGGTCGGAGGGCAGCAAAAGACCCCAGAAGTGAAGTGTGATCGGCAAATCCAGCGATGCGGAGGCGCGTCCCCGTGCCCCAGCGCAGGACCTCGCGTTGCCGCGCCTCTTCATCAGCAGTAGCCCAATACGTCGTCAGGTCTCATTACTGCCCAAGACCTTGCCTCTCTTCTTCCGTTCCAGATCCTGCCCCTTTCCTCGCTCGAACGTCGCATCGTGCCTCCCAAGACATGGATGACGATGGGGATGGGGGACGAGGAGGCGCGTCCCCGACTTGCAGACGTCGATGGCAGGCGCGTCCCCCCCTATGACCTTGCCTCCGAACAAGAACCCCCACGTCGCGCCGACTCCATCCCACTCGCGTTGCGTCTCCCGCCCTTCGCCGTGCGCAGTACAAGAACGAGGGTAAAGAGAGGTGTGTGTCTCCACCTTCTCCTTACCCCCGTCCTCATCAAACTTCGCAGCATCGAATCGCACGCGCGCCTCCCTAGTTCCGCCCATCGCTCTCCGGTCCTCGTGCATCACACCTCCACAAGAGTATCGTCAAGTCATTATACTAATTTCACCGCCCGCATCATGTCCCCAAAGTCCGTGAAGCTCATCGATTTGTCGGGAGAGGTGGAGAATTCGGAGAGCATCTCGATGATCTGCGTGTACATGTAAGTTAAAAAATCATAAAAACCTGCGGGAGAATGAAAGAGCGAAGGAGCAAGGCAGAACGATGGAGAAAGAAGGAAACCACACGCACCTCGTCCCCCTTGAGCTTATCCCCAATCAACTTGCTAAGCCGCCGCACGTCCTTGATCCCGATACGTTGGTTAGGCAACTCTTCTTCCGACGCGGAGGGGAAGAAGAGCGCGTAGGTCGCAAGGCACGCCTCGGCCTGTCGTGCGGTGAGCTTTCTGCGCTTTTTTGAATCCGGCGGCCCGACTGAGGGAGCAGACGAGGAGCAGCCGCGTCGTTTCGCAGTCGTGCAACTACGCCGCCGAGTGGATGGCCTTTCCATGTACTCGTCCGAGTCTAAGTCCGAGTCAGCGTTAGGCTCGGCGTCCTGGCGGTACTCGTCTTCGTCTTCATCTGCGTCCGAGTCACCCTCGACAAGCTGGTCTGCCACAGCAGCGGCGCCGGCACCGTCGCTCTCGGCATACTCCTCCACGTGATGCTCGAGCAGCATCGCGCCCACCGTACGCCAGTCCTCACGGCTCACATACGCCTCTTCATCGTCATTTTCACCCCCAATCTCTTCCAGTCTGTTTGTCGACGACTGCCACCCCGACGCAGCGTTCTTGAATACTCGCAGCACTTGGGCATCGTCCGGCGGGAGGTCGAGGAGTTGGAGAGCACCGGGAAATTTGGGAGGACAACGAGTCATCATCCTCAAGCACCGAGCCCTTTTCCGCGAGTGAGCCACAACCAGTCCTCCGCGAGTAAAACCCTTCCACTACCAGAACCAGAGGAGAGGTCGGGATACGAGTTAGTCAAGGGAGTACATTCATTGAATGCATTGTCTATGCGGCGCTGGAGGTATTGGGGCAGAGCGGAGAAGGAATCGGCGGACATGAGGGAAAGGAAAGAAAAGAGAATGCGATCATGTGATGAGTTGCTCTTGACGCAAACACTCATGTTGAATCCAAGCTGCCAGTGCATCCCACCGTGCTCCTTCACTGTGGTCATCTATCGATGGACTTTTCACCACGATGAGAGCTTCCCATTCAATCGAGATTATAAACTTCGCACTTTGTACCATCCCCTCGATCCAAGTACCTGTTGAGGAAACTTTCTTCGAGTTGCTCTCTCGTTCAATTTCGCATTTCCCTATCTTTCTGCGTAAATTTACCTGATGTTGAACTAGTCCTAGGCCCTTTGCCATAATTTCCTAGATATGCTGTAAGTACACCATTGAGGAGTCTAGGCCAATCAACTCTTCAGTGTCTCTCTTTTACTAATCTTACAGACCTGGTCAATTTGAATCGTTGGACTGTGACAACGAACAGACTTGAAAGGTAAATTGAGGCCTGCTATTATCCATGTGCTGAATTTTGTTCAAATAAATGGGTACATATATTCTCCGAGAGGTTCTCCGAATTTTGTTTTTGTCCGCCAACATAGAAAAATTGGACTGAAAATTGGTGGTCGTTCTCGAGCGAAGACTCCGAAATTCGGATAAAGCTCGCCTGGCGAAAAATCATCGATACGCCAAGACCGAAACTGACTGAAGGCGGAAAAATTCTTGCCATAGCAGTCATCTGGTTATTCGATGATTCGGGAGGAGCTTGTGTCCCAGTGCACCGATTGGCGCCCGTCGAGCGGCTAAGGCTGTTTAGCGCTTGAGCGCATCATGATGATCATTCTTCTAGACAGACGTCTTGGCCGCGTCAGAAGAAACCCACAAAACCCTTTGCATCCAATTTGCATCTTATGGCTGACGCGGAAAAGGGCCGAGTCGAGGAGAAGCAAGGTGCGCTTGGCATGTATGATGTCGAAGTAATGTTTTCCAACGGCTCCCTAGGCAGTATTAATCGCGACGAGGAGGCCGCCGCCGCCAAGCTCTGGGCAGTCTACGTCTCCGAAGCAGAGAAGTACGACAAAGCTTTGGTGGAGACATGGAAGAGCGATATGGAGGGCCTCCTCATATTTGTAGGAAATTTTTCTAATGTAAGATCACACAGTCTTGACTTGAGACCCACAGGCTGCTCTCTTCTCTGCGATTCTGACGGCATTTCTCATCGAGAGCTACAGATTGCTGAACCCGGACTCGGGCGATGTTACCGTCCAACTCCTAGTACAGATATCACAGCAACTCGCCGCATCGGCAAACGGAAGCATATTCAATGTCACTCCATCTATCCCATTCACCCCGGCCCCAGCTTCCCTTGTATGCAACGGGCTGTGGTTCATCAGCCTGGGCTTCAGTCTTGCCTGCGCACTCATTGCGACTTTGGTTCAACAATGGTCTCGCGATTTCCTCCACCGGGCTGACATGCGCTCTGCACCGATCATCCGCGCACGCATTTTCTCGTATCTTTACTATGGGCTCAAGCGCTTTCAGATGCACACCGTGGTGGAGATAATCCCCCTCCTGCTTCATGCTTCGCTGTTTCTCTTCTTCTGCGGTCTCATTGCATTCCTCATCCCAGTGAATAGGATTATGATGATCATCGCCACCATGGTTCTCTTCATTGTCGCATCCGTGTATTCGGTGTTCACCCTTCTGCCCTTACACTTTCTCGACTGCCCGTATCGAACACCGTTGTCCGGGGCTTTTTGGCGGGTTTTCCAAGCCTTCAAGAGGATTTGGTATCATCATCATGGGTTGACGACCGAGGCCACCGTTGGACCAGGCTCAGACATTGAGTCCGAGGATATCGTCCTCGAACCCCCTCCGTCAGTGATGGACGAAACTATGGTGGAAGCAATGTTCCGCACAGCAATGCAAACCTCCCAACAGAGGGACTATAAAGCCCTTGTGTGGACCATGAAGTCACTCGCTGATGATGTCGAGTTGGAGCCATTCGTCGAGGCGATCCCAGACATCCTATGGGGCCCTCATGGTCAGCGCTATGCATATCAGGAGCACATTCGAGCTCTTATTCGCAATCCCGATGTCCAACTACTCAATCGTGTTGGGGCACTCCTGGATAGCAGTCATGCCGGCATTTTGTCTCCAGCTGCCGGTCAACGACGCATAATTGCTTGTTATAAGGCCTTTTGGGCCATTGCAAGTCTGTCTATTTCTGACCAGTCATCTGACGAGTCGAACATTGCCCATGCTCTGGATCTTGCGACCTGCATCCGGTCAATGTTTCACGACCCGGCAAATTCATTGGTTCTTTCCTTCCAGCATCGTTACGTGTTATCCATAAATTCGGACACTGCTCCCTACTTCATATCGGCGTGGGCAATGATACAATGGAGCACATTCTTCGCTATCAAAAGACACCTCTTCAAGCTCCGAGAATGTCTCGTAGCTTATGAAGGCAACTCCAACATCCAGGACGGCAGTTCTGAGTTGAAGCAAGTCTGGTCTTCCTTGAATAAGATACAGGGAAAGTTTCCCATGCTTCCCATTTCACTGCCACACCGAAGTAGAAACAGTGTTTTTGAGCTCAAGTCGATGATTGAGGAATATCTGGCTCTGATTCCTTGGCACATTATCTTGAGTTTCCTCTCCCAGGCAGCCCACTCCGAGTCTCCTCCATACAATTGGGATGAAACACGCTTCGCTCTCAGGATTTCCGGCGTGGTCCCTGCCTCAGTCAACCCACGGGTTGAATTTGAGATATCGGACATCATATCGACCCATCTGGATCAATTGAACTCTTCTCCAGATGTCACGAAACTAGATACATGCATATCAGAGCTGGTCTCCTCTGGAGCCCAATTGATACCGCCTGCATTCCCCGCGCCATCATCGTCTTTTTGAACCGACGAGAGTCTGAATTGGTTTTGAAGATGGTATTCCTGGCCGAAAAGAATACCGAGATTCGCCTGTGGAACCACTTCCCCAGAACTCTATCTGAAGGGGCATCAGATCCACCCATTGGACTGCAAAACCCTTTAACTGTTCGCCGAGAAGACTTGTTCACTGCGTTGTGGCGCCTGGCCTCCCTTAAGCTGGATGCTGATTTTTTTGACGACGACAACAATTCGCATTTGACATCCATCGAATCTGTTCTAGAGGCCCTTTCAACTACAGAATCCCGTTTTGCCCATATAACCCACTCTATTGTCGCCCTCCTGAAAATGCAGATTATGCGAATAATTCTGTCGCACCGCTCTAAACCACTAGTGGAAGCGGGACTAAATCACCGCGTATTCCCCACAGAAACCGCGATCGAGATTCCGGACGAATTAAATACCACACAGGAGACAGACGAAATATGGGAAACGTGGGCAATGGCCAGCTTCAAGCGCAACCGGATTTCAGAGGCCAGCATTTATTTCCTCGCAGAATACCTCGAGCATTGTATCTCCGATGTTTTACCCTACAACGCCGTCCAAACCTTGGACAAGGTTACCTTCTACCTACTCAACTCAGCCATCCATCACACCCATCAGCTGCGCCTGGCAAACAGCATTCAGGCCATTTTTGCTGCTCCGCGGTCGACTGAGCTTTGGAACGGAATCATCAACTCCCAGTGCTGGTCGCTATATGCAGACGGGCCTAAAACTGAAGAGCAGCTCAGAACCCATCGCGAAGAAGTCGACTCGGGCCACCCTTTTGTTCTTTGGCCCTGGCTAGACCATCCTATCGCTCGGCAAACAATCGAAGACACCTTCACAAAGTATAAAAAGCAATTAATGCTCTCCACAGACTCACTGGAACTCGCCACCGTCACCCGGCTGCAGAACATATTGCAAGGACTCAAATCCTGGCACGCCGAACACGACTCAATGAACCCCGACGGTGACAAGGAGAACGAGGACTCCATATCCGATTCAATTGGTGGGTGAATGGTTCACCGTGAGGCTACTGCATCTTCGAGCACCCAAGTAGTCCCATAGACCTGTAACGACTTAGATAACATTTCCATTGCCAAACAATAAAAATAAATAAATTGCTCAGGAAGTGGCGGAAAGCCAACGCCTTAGGCACAGCTTTTTATTTCGACTTGTAGCGCTCCATTATTCTGACTCCTTTCGCAATTTTTTGGAGTGTTCTTCGGAGGACAATTCGGCGTTAAACATCAACTGTCGTATAATAATTGAACTCAAAGCATATTCAGCCGAAAAAACACACAAAGATTGAAGATATGTTTAACGGAACTAGCCCGAATGACCTTCGATCCAAATTCATATTTCTTGGAGTCCGAGTGTTTCCTGAAGTTACTTAATGTACAGTACTAGTTTTTATGGTCGTACGCATACAATAGGTGTTCGTTTGCCTCGTAATTTCTTGAGCTCAGGCTCCGTTAATGGAACAAGATTCAACCTTTACGCAAAATTTGTCGGCGTTGGGGGTTCCACTCAAAACTGCATGTGGAGTTAATGAGAACTGTAAAGGAATCTAGATCGAAGACGGCACCGTTGCGCCTTTACATGATAAATTAGAAATTATATTTTCGCCAAAAGGAAGAGGGAAGAAGAAATAGTTTGACCCAATCGTTCAGTTTCAACGATGCCTCTCTCCCATTAAGTCACAGGTATGTTGCTCACTACCAGTCTCGTGGAAGAACACGATCTGGTTAGTATTCCTCGCGTATTATCCCTGACGCTTATTCGAGGATAAATGACGCCATTTTAAACGGACTCTGCACCAAATTGAACAAGAAATATGCAACGCCATCGCCCGCTGACACTATTCCGCGGGTGATTTTCGGTAGGGTGATCGTCTTCAGCAACTGCCATGACCACGAGCATCAGGTATTCGAAGTCTTTGAGGTCATTGAATGGGAACTTGGAAGACCATGTGCGGCGAGACGAGGTTCGACGCGTCTGAGAATGGCATGGTCCCTGGCAGCTGGCCTGGCTGAATATCGTGGACCTCACTCAGTAGTGAATATCCAATGGTAGATCGATATCTTGAAGAAAGCGTCACAGGATGGCGTGTTGATGAAGGCGTTAGGTGTCACTGCATCGCTCAGAGGCCAGGCGACAGCTTCAGAAAGCCGGCAGCATAAGTAGGCCACGACAACCCAGAAATTAGAGCAAAAGTCTAGGGACTTGACGAATTCTGCGACACGTTTAGTACTAGTAAAACCTGAACTTGAACAGATATCCAGCTGCAAAGTGTAAGAACAAGACGCATGGCAGATGGTCTGCCCCTGCTTTTCATAGCTTGGTACAGCTGAAATGCAAGCAGGAGAACGGTTCGATTCCGGATCGAGTCATTGTAGTTATATGCCAGTGCCTTTCCTTTTATTTTTTTGGTTGTCTCCAAAAGTGCTGAAGGCTCGTATATGCAGATACAATGCTTAGGAAGAAAAAGACTCGTCACAGATGGTCTGCACCTACCTTTTGTGAGTTCTTTTATTTGAATACTAGCAGAACAACGGTTCGATTCCGGGTCGAGTCCTTAAAGGTGCCGAACCAACTCTTTCCCCCCCTTGCCTCCGGTGAATTGTATGACCTGAGATATTCAGCTCGAAAGTGTACCAGAAACAAGACTTGTGGCAGATGGTCTGCGCCTGCTCCCAATATTACTTTGGGTCAAAATACAAACAGGACACTGGTTCGATTCCGGGTCAAGTCATGCAGTCGAAGGCAAGTTCCTTTTTTTGTTTATCTCCAATGAGTTGCATAGCTGATATATTCAGCTACACAGGCTATGAAGGAAAAGACTTTTATTAGCTGGTATATTCAGCTACAAGGCTAAGGAGCAAAAGAATTGTGGCAGATGGTCTGTACCTACTTTCCATAGCATCCTTCTCATTGATGCCAGCAGGACACCGGTTCGATTCTGGGTTGAGTCATGCATTATGGGAGTTGCAAATGATTTTTTTTCTTCTTGCCTCCAACTAATTGCCTACCCAGTATATTCAGCTTCAATGGCTAGGAGGAACAAGACTTGTGGCAGATGGTCTGAAACTGCTTTCTGTAACTGGGGGGGCAAGTTTTCTGGCAGGACACCGGTTCGATTCCGGGTCAAGTCATTCGGATGCAAAGATTTTTTTCTCTTATGTATTGTCTCTGATGAATTTCACATAGCTAATGTATTCAGCTTGAATGGCTAGGAACAAAAAGACTTGTGGCAGATGGTCTGCACCTGCTCTCGATAAAGGCGCAGTCGAGATCTTCTAGCAGGGACCCGGTTCAATTCCAGGTCAAGTCATAGGATTCACTGCGTTTAAGACAAATCTAAGGCAATGCTGTCGAGGTCTGCCAGGTCACCTCGTCAGACCCTCAGACGAGGTTCGGCGAGATGAGCTGGCCAGGTGAGATAAAGGTCTGCTGAGGCGGCTTATGCAGAGCTCGGCAGGGCCGCACTGGATGACCGTGGCTGAGGCCTTAGCCGAGGCCTGCCGAGCACCTCTAAGTAGCCCTGACTAGCCTTGCCGAACTAACTTCGGTAAGGCTTGCCGGACTTGAAAAAGGTGCAATCGACAGACCCCATTTTAGGTCTGTCAAGGTCAAATCGACAGACCTCGACTAACCCTGCCTAGTTTTGTCTTAAACGCAGTGATTGTCCTGAGGAATTCTTTTTCCTTGCCTCCAATGAATTGAATTGCATACCCAATATATTTAGCTACAAAGGCTATGAAAAAAAGGACTTGTGGCAGATGGTCTGCACCTGCTCTTAATAAGATTGAACTGGTCGAAATTTTCTAGCAGGACACTGGTTCGATTCCAGGTCGAGTAATGAGATCTTGAGAGTCAGCTGCTTTTTTGTTGGCTTTACAAAGAGGTTCAATGTTTTATGAGCCCAGATATTCAGCTACACAGGCTAAGGAGAGCAAGACTCATGGTAGATGGTCTGCACCTGCTCTCAATAGCTGAGATCAATCAAAATACAAGCAGGATACCGGTTCGATTCCGGGTCGAGTCATGTACATGTCATTCTTTTTTCTTTCTTTCTTTTTTGTTACGGTAGGGAGGTTTGTCTAGGTTTGTGCTGATTGGAGATTGACAAGGACAGAGGAACCAGCACGAGAAATCGAGTGCTTTATTTGCAGATAGAGCATTGGCATAGACAGACTCGAGAGCAAAGTGGAATGCATCTGCTATCTTTACGTTGCCGTTGAACAGCAGTATCAGCAGAAGGTTACCGGTTCGAATCCGGCTCGAGTCTTAAAACGATTGGAAGCTCTTTTTGCTCTCCGGCAACTCTCCGGCTTCAGAACGGGCTTATTAGACGCTGGTGGATGGAAGCAAAACATGAACAATGGGTCGTCATGACGGCGAGATTGACAATGACCGCGTCGATCTGATCATCTGCCCATCGACTCCACACTCGCACCTTAACCCCTCTTTACTTGACTCTGACCCAGAGACGCGTCCGCCCAACGCGTACCTTACATACATTGCCTTGCGCAGCCCACGCACCGCGTCGACAGCCCAACAGCTTCTCTGCCGAAACCAGATTGGCATTGGCAGCGCCGGGCCGCGCGAGGAGCACAGCCATCCCTCCAATCTCCGATTCAAACTCCGCTCTTCTGCACCACCATCATCCCCGCGCCCACCCCTAGACTTAGAATTCCTGACGCACCATGGGTACCCCAAGAAGACCTCGAAGAAGATACAGAACCAGCGTACGTGCCCCTGTGTCCCCCTCGCTCTGGGGGGGTATTTTCCCGGTTTTCAGAGGCTGATTGAGGTGTGGTGTGCAGTGCGCCCCCGGACGACACGGTCGAGCAAGGCGCGGGTGAGTACGCCACGCGGGCGAGCAATGGGCGTGCTAACACCCCGCAGCTCCTCTCGGACCCGATGGAGAACACCGCGCTGCTGACGGAGCAGCTGCGCTCGCTGGGCTTGTACGCGGCCCCCACCATCGGCGACGGCAACTGTCTCTTCCGCGCCCTCAGCGACCAGCTCTATGGCTCCCCGTCGCGCCACCCGCAGCTCCGCCGCGACGTGTGCGACTGGATCGCCCGCCATAAGGCCCGCTATGAGCCGTTTGTGGAGGACGACCGCGGGCTGGACGTGCATTTGCGGTGTATGCGCGAGAATGGTGGGTTTCGTTCTTTCTTGTCTTGTTTTTCTGGTTTCTGGCCGTTTTTCGCGATTTTGGGCCGTTTTTCGCGGTTTTTTCGCGCGCGCTTGTCTGTGCCACCCACCGTTGTACGTCGTGGGGAGCGAGTGCGGGCGGGGGCTCTCCTCCATAACCCCGTCCTATTCCATTTATCCTCTTTTTATAGCTGGTGCGGTCGTCTTGGAGTCGCGACGACCTTTCTTTCTCCCTTTCACCCTTTCTCTCGTTTTTCCTTTTCGGGCATTACCCCGCTTTCTGCTTCCTTGTCCGTTTTCTGCTTTTTACTTTCTGCGTTCTGCCGCCTGCGCGCGCATTCGCATGTATACCTGCCCCTGCCTGTCTGCGCACGCAAACGCTGCCGTGGAGGCGTGACCGCGCCTACCCCACGCCTCGTGTACTCGGCTGCTGCGCTACGTTGTGCCTCGAGGGGCTGATACGTTGTGCTTCTACGAGGGGCGTGATACGATATACCCGCTATATCTTATCGAGGGCGCTATCGGGCCGTTATCGTCCATGGCGCCCCCGTACCCCGCCGCACAGACAACGACAAGCCAAGCGCCCGTGTCTTCCGCATGTAACGACGGAGTGGAGGCGTGACCGCGTCTACCCCGCGCCCACCCCACGTCCGCGTAGGGGCGATGGGTACCCGTTGCGCTTATCCGTTACTTGCGGCCGTGCTCTTTCTGCTTGTCTTTGCTCTCCTTGGACGCACGCACGCCTGCTCGGCTGACGGCTGCGGTACGATGGATACATTGTGCCTCGAGAGGCCGGCACCCGGCGCCTCGCTGCGCCGCGTTTATAGAGCGGAGGGCGCGCGGGGCCGTTATTGTAGTGGCAACCGCCCCGTCGCGCAGACAACGACGAGCCGAGCGCCTGTGCACTTCTGTGTACGCACACCCGTTTCCCGTGTGTATAGGCACGGAGGCGTGACCGCGCCTACCCCACTCCTCGCCTGAACGGGCGACGTGTGCGTTGCCCATCAGCCCATCGGCGCCTCGCTGCGCCGCGGTTATAGAGCGGAGGGTGTTATCGTGGTGCCCGCCCCGCCGCGCAGATAGCGAATGGCCTTGTTTCTGTGTACGCGCGCCGTCATGTGTATACGGACCGCGCCCACCCCGCGCTGCACCTCACTTCCACGCTGCACCTCCGCGTAGGGCGTTGCGCTTATCTGTAACGTGCGGCGGCGCTCCTTCTGCTGGTCTTCCCTCCCTTCTCTTCGCTCTCCTTGTACACGGTCTTATGTGTGTACTTGGATCGGTGGACGGACGTCCCCTCATTCCTCGCTGTCGCTGCCTCCTCCTCTTCATCTTTCGTCTTTCGTTTCCCTTCCTATTCCTATCTGAGCATCCGCCATTCTTGCTACACGGTGCATGTGACCACGCCGGTTCCTTTATCGCTTTCAGCGAGCGGTACCGGAGCGGGAGCGGGAGTGGTTTGTTGGTGGCCTTCTTCTCTTCGGCTTTCCTATCTGGGTTTTCTGGCGTACACGGCTCGTGCATGGGCGTTTGCGTGCCTTGTGGGGTGGCGAGCCCCGTTCTGCTTTGGATTCGTTGTCGCACTCGCTGTGGAGCGGGTCGTTGGCCTTATTCTCTGTCTTCTTGCTGTATTCTGGCGGACCACCCCGTATCACCGTCGTGACCGCGCCCACCCACGCTTCATGCGTACGGCGCGCGACGGGATGCGTTGGCTTCGTTATCGGGGGCGTTATCGTGGCGTCGTGCTGCTTTGTCCACTTCCTCGTTGACGAGGCTGCGGCCGACGCAGCTGATGGCGCTCATCGTCGTCGTAGTCGGGTTATGCGGTGCTCCTTTCGCCTGTCTTTCCTCCTCCTCCTCCTCTCTTTTTTTCTATGGCTCTCCGCTATTTTCTTTTTCTATCCCGCTGCTCCCTTCTCCCTCCTCGCTTCCTTGCACACTTACTTACTAATTCCGTTTCCCAGCGACCTACGGCGGCCACATGGAGCTCTCCGCGTTCGCGCACCTCACGCGGCGCAACGTCAAGGTCATCCAGCCGGGGCTCGTGTACGTCATCGAGTGGGCCGCGGGCGGGGGGCCGCCGTCGCCGACTGTGGGGACGGGGCCGTCTGCGGCGCATGCTGCTTCGGGTAAGTGTGGATTTCTCTTCATCTGTAGCGCTACGTCTACCTTCGCTTTGCGTTCACGTCTGCCCCCGTTTGCATTCACCTCCCCTTTGCATTCGCCTCTGCCTCCACGTCTACCTCCCCACCGCTATAGCTACCTTTACCTCCACGTCTACGTCTACCTCCCCTCCACGTCTACCTCCCCTCCCCTCCACGTCTACCTCCGCCCTCCCCACCACCTCCCTCCACTGACGGACGCTATTCTTTCCCTCCTCCACGGCTACCTTTACCTCTACTGCCTCCCTCCCCTCCCCCTGCCCCTCCCCTCCCTCTCCCTCCCGTCCTCTCCCCGTCCTCTCCCCCTCCTCTCCCTCCCGTCCCTCCCCTCCCTCCCCCTCTATCTCTATCTCCCCCTCTACCTCCCCCTCCCTTCCCTCCCTCCACCTCTCTGTATTTCTCCTCTCCACGAACGAACGCTAACACTCCCACAGGATCCACCTCTACTTCTACCTCCGCCCCCGCCCACGCACCCGCACCAGTCCTCGCACCAGCACCCACCTCCACACCCGCCCCAACACCCGCCCCAACCCTCGGCTCCCCTGCAAGCCCCACCCACTCCGCTTCCTCCTCCTCGCTTTCGTCGCTCTCCTCGCTCGACTCTGCGTCCCATTTCAATTCCAATTCCGGGTCTCGCCGCCGCGCGGACAAGGACAGGGAGGTGGAGGTGATTGATGTGGATGCGGGTGGGGATGGGGAGAGGGGCGCAAGTGGGCAGGAGGAGGGGGAGGGGGAGGGGCAGGAGGAGGGACGATATACGTTGCGTGAGTATTTGGGTTTTTTTTTGGGTCAGGGGGAAGGGAGCGCGCAATCGAGCTGTGGATGTTTGGCCTGTGCGGCGCCCACGCCGCGGAGGTCGATGTGTCTTGAGATTCTTTGTTTGGTCTTCCTCCCTCCCTTCCCTCCTTGCTTTATCGATACATTCATCTCCACCTCCACATCCCCTCCTCCCCCCTTCCTCTCTCGTCTACGTATTACATGCTACACACCACACTATTCGATGCCTATTTCCCTCCTGTCACACTCGCCACCGTCCTTCCTCCCTTCATCGCGTCTCCTTCCTTCATCTCCTTTCTCGACAATTGCCTCACCCTCCCGCCATATCATCGCCGTCTCCCTCCACCACGTCCACGTCCATCCACCTCCCACTTCATCGCCCCTTCCTTTTCCTCCCATGGTCCGTAATGTCTCCACACGCACACATATTCCTCTCCCCTGTCCCCCTCTGTCTCCGCGCTCTTACTTGTCATCTGCTCCTTCGTCCTCCTACGTGCATGCATCCTCTATCTCCCCATGTCCACCTATTTCCCCCTTCGCCGTCGTTTTTACTTCCCTCCTTTGTCCACTCCCGCTGGTCCTCCTGCGCGTACATCCTCATCTTTTTCACTTCACCCTCCTATTCGCCTTCACCTCCCACTGTCTTTCTCCTTCGTTCTGCCTTATCTTTGTTCTTGCTGTCGTAAATGTCGCGTTGTCTCCCCTCGCCCTCGCCCTCTCCTTGCTATCTCGCTCTCTTGCATCAGCCGCTAACCTTCCTTTCCCTTCTTAGATACCACGACTGGGAGCACTTCTCCTCCATCCGCAACCTCAAAGGCCCGCACACAGGCCTCCCCGTCGTGCGCGAGACGCCGCCCTACCCCTACCCCGCCTCCCCCACCGCCGACTACAACGCCCCTCCGAATCCAAAGCAGAGCAAGGCGGACGCGAAGGAGCGCAAGCGCATGGAGAAGGAGGCGAAGCAGCGCGAGCGCGAGCGGAAGAACAAGATGCGGGGGAACGACGAGAATAGTGCGAGCCCGCATCCGGATGCGCAGGACGAGAACGAGGACAAGGAGGGTGGTGGGGGCGAGGAGGGTGGGGAAGGGGAGAAGAAACGCATGGCCCTCCCTAAGGTGCGGCTGAAGCTGTCGAGCGCGTCGCCCACCAAGCCCGTGTCGCCGTCCCTCCCGCCGTCGGCATCGAAGCTCCGGTCTGACTCTGCCATGGGCGCGCGGCGCTCGGGGCGCCGGGCGGAAACAACGGGTGCAGCGACAGGTGCGAGTGGGAGCGGGAGTGGGTCGGGCCCGGCGCGGGTGCAGCGCAGCCCGAAACGGAGCTTCGACGAGAGCAGCGGGAGCGCGGGGAGCGAGAGCGAGAGCGTCGCGAAGCGGACGCGCAGCGCGTATGCGTATTCCGGGCGGGCGGGCTCGCGGTCGAGGGAGGACGACGACGCGCACGACGACGCTGAAGACGACGCCGAAGAAGACGAGGATGCGGAGGTGGATGTGGACGGGGATGGGGATGGGGACGGGGACGTCGAGATGGAGTCGGGGGAGGAGGACAATGACAATGATCATCTCGATCTCGACTACGCAGACCCGGAGGAGGCTGCGGCGGAAGAGCACACCAGCCGGAGCAGCGGGACGAGCGGGACGTCGCTCTCACTCTCCCTCTCGCCACCCGCGCTCTCGTCCTCGTCGAGCCTCTCGAGCCTGTCGAGCGTGAGCCCCAGCCCGCCGCCCGAGCCCGTACCGGTGCCGGTGACGAAGCCGATGACACGAAGGCAGCGCAAGGCGCTTGGGCTGCCGAAGGTGCGCGCGACGGCTGCGGCGGCGACGGCGGGTGGTGGGGCGAAGGGCGGCGCGGGCAAGATCGTCATTCCTGGTGGGCGCTTTGAGGGGACAGGCGAGTGGCGGCGGAATGGGACCGGCCGTCTGGACGTGCGCGGGTTCCGTGAGCTGAAGATATAGCTGTGGCCTCCGTGGGGGTGCAGTTGGGTGGGCGCGCGGGGGTGGACGAAGGGGGGGAGGACAAGCGAGGGAGGGCGAAGGGGCCCTACGATTTTTTTTGATGAATTATTTCTTTCTCCATTTCCGTCTCTCTGCATCGCACGTACACACACTTTACTTAAAGCATTGGCATCCATCTCTCCTCCGCATCCATCTCTAGTTTACTTATGCAATACGACATGAATACGAATACGAATACATCGACACCGATATCGACATAGTACATAGTCTACCTACATTAGCGCATACAAACAAGACTTGCAAGCGACATTCTTGGAACTATATAGTGTGACTGCTTCGGTACTGTAAAAAAAAAAGCATCGAGTACAAACTTTGTTTAAAATTCCGTCCGACCTCTGCTCTACTCTTCGCCAAAACCTCATCGTCAAGGATTTCCAAGTCCCGCACGAGGGCTATGAGCAATCGGCCAGCGCACTTTTCGTCGATGCTACGTGGATCTCGAGCTTCTGGCCAGTGCCAGGGCGCATGTTGTACAAAAAGCATATCTATACAACTCCCAGAGCTCCCGCCGCTGAGGCTGCTGGTTCGCCAACATGAGCCCGTAGAGCACTGCTGCACCGTGACGGCCTGGACGATAGATATGTTTCATGTCGAACGCTGAGGCACGCCAGAGATGCAGATCATATCCTGCCTCTGGTTATTTTTCTGTGCTTCAACTTTTTCATGCAGGACGAGCGTGGCCATGGAACTACGGTACCGGCTAAACGAGCAAGAAAATTCCATCTGCCGTGAATGGTTGTAGGATGGCCTAAAAATTTGTATTTGAGAGAAGCAGAGAGAGGTTAGGAGGGCGGTCGAATGCGTTCTTGGAACCCACGCTTTACAGCGTGCCAGATAGAGGTTCTCAGTCTTTCGGGTGGAGATGGACGGCTTCGAGGGACGAACCGGGTCAGGAATCGGGTCCGATCGGAGATTGCCGGCGCCAAACTCAACCACCTACTAAACTTTCCAGATGAGCCACCACGGGTCTTACTGGGGATCTCGGAGCTTACATTTCACCCAAAGAAATAATGAAATTATATCTACAGTCTGGCCTCTGGTGGAGTCAATCGACAAAAATCGAACCCAGTTCTCTAGGACGTTCAACTTTCAGGAAGCTCCAACTACTTCGAGTATTCCTCATATAACTCTAAAGAGACTATTTGCAATTATCGGGCTAGATTTTAACTTACACATGTACACCCCGGTAAAAACACTTGGTGTTCGCGAAGAAGAGACGTCCTCCGAGTCTCTCTCCTTTATTTTAATATTCTTAGGTAGGTTAGGAAAACGGTCAAACGGTTGGATTGTTTCGCATTTCAATGACCAACAAGACAATGAGGCTCCAGAAATTTTCTAACGGTGTTTTGAGGATATAAATGGCGATTGTCTCTTGGACATTGAGTTATACCAGTCCGAATGCCGGTGCGAAGTGAGAGACCTTTGGAAAAGTGTCGCAAGGTTTCCCCGATGTCTGTGGCCACTGACTCTCTGTGGATGTCAGGCTCTCGAACCTCTAGGTGCCCGCCAGCCAGATACAGGGATGTCGCCAAGAAATTAGCTACCCTCTGCGAGGGTGAATAGAATGGGGATGGTAAGCACTTGGGCGGAGGCTACTGGCATAACCACCTGTGGAACGACTGGACTTGAGAGTGGTCTGGTCGTGCGAACATTGGCTCCGATGTCGCTTGCTCCTCATCGGCGGGCTTTCGTCTTTCACGCGAGTTGAGCCTAGGAAGAGCACAAGATCAGGATCAGTTACGGTGTGATCCAGTCATAATATGGCCAATGCTGAACATACATCGCAAGGAGCGAAACCGTATACAGACTCGCGAGCGGGAGATCAACAATAAAGTTCATTGCTGTCCTCTGTGAGGGAGTCTAGTATTAAATTTCATGACGCGGAAGAAGTAGAAGTCACGCACAGGGAACACGAGGAAAAGCCAGACATCCGCCAGGGCCGTTATAGCTGTTAAGGAGCCTGTTTCTAGCGTCACTGGTGCCGCGTTATTTGAGCACAATGTGGGCGGCAGATCTTTCGCGCTTACACCGTATAATTCGATTAATCTGGCCGTCGACATGAGTGAAACCCGTCTTGCGCGTGTACTATTCATTTCTGTATTCAGAGCATGTACATGAACCCATGACAGAGAAAAACAAACCAGAGCATGGGACAACCCAACAGCAATGACAATATCGCATACCGCACTTAATGCCAGCCAGACAATAGCGCTCGTTAAGAACCTGTCGAATTCGCCGAATTCGCGGTTCATGAACACCTTGATGGACATGTTGATTCCACTACCTGGACATTGCATTGAAGGAAGCGTCAATTGGTTGCCCCTCGCAAAACGCACCGAAAGAGCCGAGTGAAAGCGAAGCTATAAGTCCCGGGAGGACGAACGACTTAGTAATGACTACGGGGTTCGTTGAGTTGAGACCGGTCACCCGAAATCGCAGAAACACGAGCGTACCACTGATCCGCCATGCAGCGAATAATTGGATCGGTGCGGATACAATAGACTGTTTGGAGAAGTTAAGTCCCCAGTGATATAAGAAAGTTAACAACAGACTATAAGGATCGCATCTGGTCACGGTAAATATATTGCGGGTGGTGAAACTGAAAGACGCTTACCTCCGGGCAGCACTGGGGTTATATTTTACAATCAAATCGTGAAATCAAAATCGAACAAACTGACGCTTTGGAGATATGGTGGCCGGGGTGACCGCAGTTCCTAGAATTCGTTGGAATATTAGCAAAGTTTGTGTGGTGCATAACTCCGTCCCACTGACCGTACTGAATAATCAGAGGCTCGTAGATGATGCCACACTCGATAACGACGTTGGCGGTTCCGACGATGAATAAATACAGCATCTAGATGCAATCGAATCATGCTCGTGCTGAGGCAAAGGAAAATGGACGAACCAGGTATCGAATCCAAGCAGGATCGCTTCAAAACGTATCACTATAAATGACTCTGTGACCAATTAATAGGACGCACTTGGTATAGAGTCGATAATATCTGAACATCTGCCGACGAAGTCAATATCGAAACGATTCTGCAAAAATTTCGAAATCACCTGTGTAACCATAGCCTGGAGTCTCGTTAGATGGGTGGCAATGAGTCCAGTATAACGAAAAATGGCGCACCCCATACAACATCATGTTCAGTAGGACACCTATCTGCCCGATAAGACGCATACAGCCTAGGTATTAAAAACGCACCGATTAGCATGGGACCGAAACTAAGAAGCATCAGTGAGGAGATGAAAAATTCGAAGAGAGCGCACAGGAGGTCAACTCCAGCCATAATTCAGACGGCAAGAAGTGAAGTGGAAGGAATGGAGGGGAAATCGACAAGGGAAAGGTATGAAACGCCAACAGAGAAGGTCCGAGTCTGCGACTGTGCCTGATATAGGACAAGGTTCGCCGCCCAATAACCACTATTGAAAGGACATCACACATGCGTGTTCGAATTGTTTCCAAGGCTCTGATGTTTCCATCGCTATGAGGACAGCTTCGCTATGAGGACAGCTTCGCTGGGCGCGGGAAAGACTTCTTTGAGCTTGAAAGCTTGGGATCGACTGTTGTGCCTGGCCACATGAAAACCGGCACAATTTTAGCCATCATCCGCAAAATGTCAGCTTCAACCCGAGTTCAATTCAACCTGCAAAAGTTGATTTTGAGGATATTTTTCCAACCTTTACTGGGACCAAGATGAAAGATGACGGTGCGGAGCATGCAAACGTACCGAATTAGAAAAAACTCTCGTCCGGCACCTTGGCGGGTCGCCAGGGATCAATTGGAGTCAAAGTGACGCGGAGATGGTACATAGACGGACTTGATTTTGTGAAGTGATAAAGATTCTTGCATCTGCCCATCAATCTCGAAGATGATCAATAAACCTTGACTTATCTCACTGTCTCGCGCGTTGAACACCGAATACTTATCTTGGCCTGTAGAAAACGAGCCCCTTGGCAGGCGGCAGCGTACACAAGAAAATCAGCACAAGAAAGAAGTGGACCGGCTGCCAATGCATGCTCTTCCGCAAATCAGCAGGTAGATCAAAGTCCTCAGGCTCGAATAGTTTATCACTGGCGCCATGAACAATAGGGTGTTTCAGACATTCCGATTTGAGGCCCAACTTGGGTCCCAACTTCGGCCCCAACTTCGTTCCAAGTTGGAGCTTGAAATAGTTCGGGAACGAAGTTGGATGTCCAATCGGGCACCGGACCACGATTTGACACCCAACTTGGACCCTCTTCAAGTTCCAACTTCCCCGATCGCATTTGGGCAGCCGTTCTGGATCCTGGGACAAAAACATTCGAAATTGGGTCCCGAGTTGGAGACAAGTTGAGGCCCAAGTTGGGATGAAATTGGAGATGTCTGAAACACCCTAATATGCTTCCTGTACAAGAAGATCGGTGATAAGCCGGAGGTCGAATCACACGGCAATCCTCTAAATTTCGGGCGATCGGAAGTTAGTTCTAGAATTGCACGTTATATAGCAAGGCCGATCAACCCACCGGAAGATGCCGAGACACAGCCTCATAGGGAGGCCCTTATTTCACTTTTCGGAATTTGTTCGGAACATCCTAAAAATGTGTTGAGAGAGGGTCAGAAAAAAATCAGATTTTTTGAGGGGTGCCGGTGGGTCCAAAGCATTGACGAAAATAATGTTTGGATCGAGCCGAGGCCATTGCCGATAGTGCCGAGTGTTTCGCGAAGTGTCTGGTTAGGGTTAAAAACATTTAAAAATGCCGACTTATGTGGGAAATTACCATATTTGGGTGTGGCTGTGCTTGGCTAATAGTAGGTTCAAGAGCATGTGTGAGTCCAAACGCGTTGATGTGATGCAATGTAACACATTGTGACATCGCATCGCGAAGCATCAAAAAATCGGTCTGTACGCGTTATGAGCTCCCCGACGCGAAGCGTGCTTGGCGGACTACCCACATGCCTAATGTACGCGCCATCATGTCCCCGACACTCCTCGGAAGCGCAAAACCCTTGCCCCAGACCGTTTACTGGGAGTAAAAGAACTCAAAGGACACTGCAAGAGGTCAAAGCAAAAACTCGGAGCGGCTCGGGCTCAGCTTCGACCTGGACGACTGGCAAGGGGAGCTCATACGGCGCTTATGCCAGGGGTACGACTCCTTGATGATTGCAGGAACAGGCTATGGGAAGAGTGTTATATTTGAAGGGTTGCAGTGCTCAATAAATCGAAAATTGTGGTGGTTATCTGTCCTCTCAAAGCCCTCGAAAGGACCAGGTCAGTTATAGTCCAATGCTTCAATGGTAGCCAATAACACTCGCCTGACAGGTTAATGAGGCGAAGAAGAAGGGATTGCAGGCTATGATGGTCAATGAAGACACGGTCTGCTGCCTGCTCGATGTCGAACTGCTGGATCGTAGATTCAAAGAGAAAGAGCAGAAATTCCGATAGACAGCCCGAAGAAGAGGAGTAAAGAGAAAAGTAGCTGGCACTGTATCTGAGGATTTTGAAGGTCCAGGGGCGGAGAGACTTGAGATAGGAGTGCTGCCAGTCTGGATCGACACCCATACCACTAGGCAGCGTTGTGGCCATAGTCAATTAACGCGACGAGGAATGCGCGATGTGAAGTCACATTGCATCACAGATCGTGACAATTCTGCTGCTCTGGCTCGATGACTCTTCAGTCACAGTGGCGTACATTTAAAATCTCAGAATATTCAAGGACACTCAAAACATGCTTGAATACATCCAGTCCACGAAACTGTCGCTATATCAAGTGCCTAGACCTATACAGCATGATTTTGAAAAATGAGGAGGACCAGATTGCCAGCAAGAGAAGGAACTGGAAGCCTTTCAGGGCATATATAAAAATGCTCTGAGCAGCACGGACATACTATATATAGTCGCAAAAGAGACCTGAATAAAGAGCATGTTTTGAGGCTACAATAAAAGAGTTGGTAACCCCCACGTTTGGGGCAGTTTGAAGCAAGCCCCTTCAAGAAGGTCCCCCGGCGCGCCGGGGAATTTCGCGGGCTTGTTCCGAACCTAGTGGACTTCTACAGTGTCAAGCGAGATAAAACTCGGGCTCTATTCTCTGGTTTCCCAGAAACATGGAGGCTTGGGCTTTAGAAGCATTGACTGGCGTACAAGTCGAGTTAAAGGGTGGAAGTAGAAGTGATGTGCCGCTGAGCCGTGGCAGCCGTGATCCAACATTGCCATTTTCAGTTTGTTCAAGGACATTTATGTCTGTCGGAGGGGTCCTGACCCCCCAACAGATACTCAAGTATGCGAGGTTTGACGAAGTATAAGCAAGATCCAAGGCCGATGGGGTCCTGATGGGAGCCCCGGCATCTCGGCAAAACAACAAAAGTATCTGATTTTACACACTTCTGTCTTACGGGAAGTCACCCACTCTCACCAAAAATTGCTCGAGAAGTAGTGTTGTTGGCAGAATCCTGCATTCTGCCATTTGACCCGCAGGCAAAATGGCTCAATGGGACCACAGTTGCAAAATTTCGCAGAACTTCATGCATGAAACACAGTTTTGTACAAATTGCTACCCAAAGTAGGTCTGATTTGTGATTTTACTTGCTCATATACCTTCTGGATGATATTCTGGACAATAAAACACCCAGTTCTGGACCCCAGAGATGAATCATTGGAGGTGAACTTGTTGATTTTGTGGAAGTTGGACATCTTGATCGCAAGAGGGCAGGCAAAGTTGATATGGATAAATTGATATCACTGCAAACGAGGTTGCAGGAGGTTGGATATTGAGGATCACAGTTCAGCAGGAAAATTTTCAATTTCAGCAGCTATCAGTGATAAAAATTGAGAAATAATGTTCAATTCTGCCAGATTCTGCCAGCATTCTGCCCTGCCGTTTTGCCATTGTGCCTGGCTCAATTACCCCAAAACAATTCTGCCCCCTACACTACCAAGAAGCCTGATATGACAGACAGTAAACAACAAAAGATTTTTCAGATATCTCTCTATCACTAATAGCAGATGAATTAACCTAGCCATGTTTCACCTCAATCCATGCAATACTCATCAAGATATGGGCAAATCCAAGACGGCAATTTTCTGATTCACGCCTTCGGTACTGTAACATTGCCAATCCAACATTGATCCCCAAAGATTTGGAGCTGATTAGCTTCGGATAGACACTCGTAATTCTATAAAGAGAGATATATTGTCAGCAAGATAGCAGGGATAGCAGGACAAAAACACCGTGAATTGCTTCATTTTAATCCCAATTCCTGTTCGATTTGTTGTCAGCAGCCATTACTCAGCAACTCATCAAATCATTTATTTCGAATTGGTCACCACAGAGCAGCCAGGTAGTATAAGTAGAACTTCATTAGATATATTTCACCAGAGCACTTCCAATCTGGGATCAGGGTTCCATTGGATCTCTTCCCACGTATCTGCCGAGCGCAACAGCGCAGCTATCTCGTGATGCCCATTCCCGGATGCATATTCCAATGCATGCACGCGGGATTTAACATTGGTGCCATTCTTGAGAAGAAGGTGCACAATATCTGTTTCTCCAGCAAAGGATGCAGCCACCACATAGCATGTTTCTCCCCTGGTAGGTTGACATTTGCACCACTATCCAGCAGGAGGTGCATGATATCTACTTTGTCGGCATGAGATGCTGTTGCCAAGGCGCTCCCAAATTCCCCGCCTGTCAGGTTTACGTTGGCTCCCTCCCTGAGTAGAAGACGAACAGTGTTGATTCACCCTTATAGGATGCAGATGCCAAAGCACTACCATATTTTCCACCAGGTAGGTTGATATCAGCACCTCTCTCAAGGAGCAGGGATACAGTTTCCAAACTCCCCAACATAGGATGCAGCTGCCAATGCACTGCCATATTCTCCGCACTGTGAGTTGATATCTGCTCCTGCCTCCAGAAGGAGCTGCACAATCTCATTTTTTATGCTAGGGGGTGTTGTGACCTTATATTTTGAATTTCCTCAGTCATATCCAAAGGTCCATCGGTGCTGAGCACAGTGTTGATACTTCCACTATAGGTTGCAGCTGCCAATGCACTCCCATATCGAATGTCTGGTAGGTTGACAATTGCACCATGCTCCAGCAGGAGACGCACAATCTCGATGTGACCCCTTTGAGAGGCAGCAGTCAATGGCAAGCTGCTGTACTCTCCTCCAGCTAGGTTGGCATCGGCACCACTATCCAGCAAGAGATGTACAATCTTGATGTGACCCTTTGAGGCAGCAGTCAATGGTGAGCTGCTGTCCTCTCCTCCTGCTAGGTTGGGATCAGCACCGCTCTTAAGCAAGAGGTCCACAATCTCTGTGTGTCCTTCAGCCGATACAATCCACAATGGTGTAACTTCGTCAATGGGTTGAGGTTGAGCCTGGAATGATTTGAAAGTAGAGCCTGTACACCTTTGATATATCCTTCCCCACAACATAGGTGGAGTGGTGAGATAGCCCAGGAGTGTCTGCGAACATCATAACAAGTTGCAGGAAATTTTCGTAGGCGAACCAAAGCACTGAATTGCTCACTCCCATCCTCCAGCAGCTGCAATGCCAGAGAAAATAGAAGGTTCTGGTCATGGGAGTGCAGCAGGTGGTAACACCAATAGATTGCTCCATACTCTGCCAGCGGATAGTTCAAATGTTCCAGTATTTTCAAAGGGTGGTCACCAAAGAAGAGTAGATAGCTGAGGCATGTTCGCGAAATGAAGGTATGTGAGAGCTTCTCGCTGAGGTCACAGCCAAATTTGGTTGTGAAATGCTGCGACACATAGTCCTGGACAGATGCATGAGCCAAGGTTACTTGGCGGTTGCCATAGACCATGTGGAACTGAGGGTGACCAGACCTTCCAACCACCGGAAGATCACTTGAGAATTTCCCTCTCGTCGATTTGGTTTATAGGTGTATTGCAATGGATGGGAAAAATCGAATGCAATTGCATCTGCGAGCTCATCCACAGTGATTGCCTTCCTGTCACGGCTCGAGAATAGTATCCAGCGCAAGATGGCTTCCACATAGATCCAATCCTTGGACGGATTTTCTAGGAAGCGATCATACACAGCAAACAGGTCCTCCGGCAGATCCTCAAGTGTTTCTTCTATCTCTTCTTCCCATCTGCAGTGAGAAAGTTCGACGAGAAGGCAGGAAGCCAATCGGAACCTTCCAATTTAACCTGAATCAGATTGGGCTGCAGAACGAGAAAAGGAAATACTAACATTCCCTTACTTTTGCAATTCCATTGACAATTTGGTCTGCCTGCTTTCGCCAATGTTCCAAGCTAGAATTGATCTCGATTTCACTGGCAACAAAGAATTGATGTCCTTCTGCAGGACATCAGCCTCAAAAGTGATACGGGTTATTAGGAAGTTGTCTGTGAAGATGTGGCGGGGTTGACTGGTGATCAAGAAATGCAATGGGTTCTAGTCCATTCCCGAAGCATCGAAACAAGGCCCATGAGCTGGCTAAAATCCCAGTTGTCACTCTCATCGAGAGCATCAAGAACAATGTAGGTACGGCCAAGCTCTCGGAGCAGCTGTTGCAGGATAATGAAGAGGTCCGGTAACTCGGCAGCTTCTGTCCAGTTGAAGCACTGTAGTGACTGTGGAGTGTCCTGTGATAATGTGGGGATTGGGCGGAGAGCTGTAGAATAATGCGTCGGAGCGCCATTTCCACACTCTGGGTCTCTTTACTCCTGAAATCGAAATAAAAGAATGCAACAGCAGGAGGGCATTTCCCCAATTCTGTGAACAGTTTTTTATCCTCAAAGAGTTTTCTGATCACCATCGCACTATGGCCTTTTCAGACGCTGACTGTGAAGAGAAGATGGACTTCACCTGAGTACACTCTTGCCCACACCCGCTATTGTTAAATTAGACCAGAAAGCGAAAATCATGTTGATGACTTACAGGGACCCTCAATCCATAAAGCTCCCGCATAATCTTGCCATTCCATGAACCTTTCACCCTTCAGGAACAAGACCCAGTCCCATCCTTATGAACCTTCTCTGTGTCATGCTGTCGTCTTTTCATATCCGGAGGGGATTCCAGCCAGTTTTCGAGCTTCTTCGCTACACTGTGTAACTTGAGATATGGAGGAATCGAAACCGAAGGTGTGACTGACACTATATCACGAACCTCATCCGCTTTAGTTCATTTACGTCCTGATTTATGGTAAGGTCAAGAAAGCGCTGGGTCTGAAACTGTTATGAGCGGCAAAAAAAAAGATGATGTGGCTTATATGCACCCTGAATCTGACTAGCTCGTGATTGACTTTGTCCACCTCATTATCCAACTGGTTGCGGCGAACAATCGAAGCAATTTTCCACTGGGTATCATATGCCAGGGAAGCAAGTTTGGAAATTAAGCTACAAAACTATTAAATGGGCTGATAAAAGTGAAAAACTGAACAGTCAACGCAGTATAATCATGTTTATGGAAGTGAAGTTTGAGACGTTGGATGAGAATGCGAGTGGTTGGCTTCCTTCATCCGCAACAGTGTTGCACAGACATCGCCGGCAAGATTACTCATGTTTTCGACAAGTTTATTCCACATATCTTCTGTTCTCGTTACTTCCTGATAGAAGACACAAAATTAGAAAGATGAATTTCCTTTAGGGTTATAAATGTACTTGGCATTGTGCCAGGATCCTTGACAGGATACGAGCAGTAGGTAGAATAAAACGGGCTGTTTCAGTGATTTCCAAAGTTTGCTGCGCGAGATGATGGACAAGTGTGAGGTTGTTAATCAGGTATTCGGATCTACTTGCAGACGTTGTGCCAACGACTGCATTCCCGTTGGACGAAGTGGCAGAATTGAATGGAATCGACGCTAAATCCGCTGGGGCAGATCTGCGATGAGTCCATTCATCGAGAGGCCGACGGGGACCATAAAAAACAGGTGGCCCTAGCGGAATCGTGGCAGGATCGGAGGCAAAATGCTGACAGTTTGGAGCTTGGACGAAATTAGCAAGTCTACATTTCGAGTTACAAAGTTTACCCTCACGTTGAACATAGTTGATATTGCCTCCAATGAATGTACCGCCGTGAATGTTTACTCGCCGCTGCTCTGGAGGATGGTCCCAGGCCTGCTGGGTTAACGCGAAATTGTGTCCAGACTGCATCGGAGCACTAGAGAACACTTCAACAGGTTCAGCGGGAGCGCGCGGCTCAAAGTTGTATGGGATGAGGCTGTTCGTTGAGCCGACGTAAGATCGGACACGAGTTGGCGGTGTAAATGCAGAAGCGTTCGGCGGGTGGCGAATGCTATTGTCATGCTCGTCGGGGGAGGATATAAGATTTGGAACTCCAGTATTCCGGTATAAATTTGCTGGCATATGGGGGGAATCCATGCTTTGACAACAGAATGGAAGCTCTCCGATGCCGCTTTCCAGCGGTGAGAATCCGCCGACCGGGCTTGGCGACCATTGAAGCAGATCGGTGGAAGCCAATACGGGAAAAAGATTCAGAATAGCGGTTAGTCTGCGGGGCTGACAAGCTGGGCGGGTTACTCAAAATCTGGGGCCGGCTCGAAATATCTGAGAGTGCGTCAGAGCCGGCGCCATGGTCAAGTTGAACGAACTGTAACACACTGTAGGGTAGCGTCCTCGCGGACCTGGCATTGCGGTCGTGCCTCCCAACCCAGAGAGCTGGCGCTGGGTCTCCTGGATCCCACCGAATTCGAGCGCCGGGAGCCGGTCCTGTCCCATCGATATGTAGATTGGGTGCCATGAACGCTCATGCTACCCCCGACGTCGATGAACGTGCCACCATTGATTGTGAAACCAGAACTAGATTCGAAGAGTGGCATGGATGGTGTAGAAGGTGAGGTGCGAGAATGGAAAGCTGTGCCTGAGCTGTGCACACTGCAATGGCCATATACCGCGTGGTTCGGAAGAGCACGAAGTGACACTGGCAACCTCAGGCTGAAGGTTTTGACATAAAAAATATTTGGCAACAAGGGTGGTAGATTTCCCGACTGGTGGTAGGTAGGTAGGTAGAATTACACGGCACGGTCAGGAACGCCGGTTCCAGGAATTATCCCGATGTACATCAGCCTTTCGGCATTTTACTTGTCACTTAGTAATTGATCTTGAATGCACTTTTCCTCTTGAACCCAAAACTGAAAAACTTTAGCTTGTCAAAATGGATAAAAATGAGCCTGCACCCCGTAGGAAAAAGTTTTTTTTTCACTGTGGAAAATGGGACCTGGCTTGATCACTCACTTGCGGCCTTTTTAGGCCGAAACAACCCAGATCAAGTGAAATCAAATGCGATCAAGTTTTTTGGCACAAAGTCTGATGTACACGCACTAAGTAGCATCATCATCTTCCCTGGGCCTCTCTGTATCCCGTTAGCCGAGCTCCCGGTCGCAGCTGTCAGTCGTGACGTTCAAACTCGCCGGCGTAGAGCTAAAAGAAACAAAGAAACGAAAAAGTAAATTAGCACATTGATACGGTTAGCCTCTGAATCAAGCATCCAAACGAAACAAGGGCTCGGTGTAGAACACCTCTAGGACATCAAACGCAAATTTTGCAACCAGTGGAATCGCCGTCGATCTCGGATAAATAATGGCCTTCAGGAATTCAGTATTCGAGAGTGCCATCATCTGGATGCGGAGGTTTGGAAGATCGAGAAGAGTTTCGCCAGGAAGTATCCCTTAGTTTAACAAGTGTGTCCGAGGACTCACAAGTAATTAGGGCATGTTCCGGTGTTTCTACTTCCCGGCTGCGCACCCTTTCCGAGCGTGGGACTGGTTTATGCGCATGATCGACGTACCGCAAGACTTCCACGGCCAACAAGTGTGTAGAAGTAATACGGAGGTAATTGCCTCCGATGTTTCTGAGTCTTCACCATTGTTAGGTAATGCCGCATGCAGGAAGTGACTTGGGCTGGCCCTTTGTCCTTTTGAGGTTCACGACGTCCATGTAACAAATAGAGCTTGTCAGACGAGTCAATTTCGCCTTGCAGCCATTCCAACATGAGTTTCTGCACCAGTTTTGAGTAATCTTCGACGTCTTTATCAGAAGTTTGACGTGTCAGGATCAAATCAGGGCAGTGGAATGGTAGCCTCGATGCAGCCTTGGTCAAGTCGCTGGCCCATGATTTTTTCCCCATGCCGGACAGTTCAATTGAACTATTAAGAGCGGCGCGGGCGTAATGATCATTTTGAAGGCCAAGGAAATACCGTAAGTGGCTGAGACCGAGGAGGCGACGGACTCGAATAGGCATGATACCGGTCTCTGTGAATAGCGGAGCAATCATGGACCACGATGGAGATTGAGCATTTGACGTATGAAATTAACTTGAACTTTACATAATTGCTTGACGTGCACGTCCTCACTGTCCGGCGAGATTTCGCATCCATGGATCAAGTGACAATCAACGCGAGCCATATATAGCTGTTTGAGTTCTTTGGGTGTTAATCTTCCAGTCATATCTTCAATCGCCATAATTCGGTGACCACAGTAACGGGCAGTGCGTGCTTTGGCTTTGTAATGATCCTGAAACATATTTCTAGTGTCGGTCCTCAGGTTGACGCCAACATATTTCTCTTCAGACTTAACGGCCAGGTTATTTGCACCCAAGTGGAATGTTGGGAGTGGAGAAATCATTGCCCCGTAGATCAAAACAATTGTTTTGACCAAGTTCACGAGGATGAAATTTCTCGCGCACCAAGCTTCCAGTGTAGAGAGTTTTACGCTGAGGCCACGGGCAGTCTGAGACACTATGAGAAGGTCGTCGGCTTGTGCGAGGAGCGAGATTCTGATGCCGGCAAGGAATACGTCGTCGAAGTCAGGCATCATTGACAGATCGGCAAGGAATAAATTCCACAGAATCGGTGAAGCGGGGTCACCCGTTAGCAGGCCAATAAATGCTTTAAATGTGGCAGAATGCTTGTCTCCGTGCTTCACGTAGTATACCATGCGAGCGTATAACATACGGAGCCAATCGAATATTGCACCGCCCATTCCCATACGGAATAGTTTCAACCACAGCGTTGGTTGATCCGTCGAGGGGAAAGCATTGGTAAAATCGACGCATGCAAGTAGAGGGTGCGGCCATGCGCTCTTGCCCATTCTTTTAAGCAGCGGAGAATGAATGGGTTATTGTTCGTTCGATAACCTGGTCTAAACCCGTTTTGCCATGGTGGAATTAAGCCTCTTGCTTCTGCCCAGTCAAAGATGCGCCAATGGATCAAGATAGTTACCCTTTCAGGAAGCAACTTTCGAGCGCAACCAGCCGATAGCTGTCCGGGTTGTCATGCGGTTTCAAGCGCTTCAGGATCCCAACGATTGCTGACATGAACCAGATCGAAGGGCCTCCTCGGCGGTCAACACACTCGTTGCAAAGATATGCAAATCTTCGTTCGGAATTTCCAGTAGTTCTGATACGATGTCTGATCTTCACCCACAGAGCTATCTAGCGAATGTTTGCGTAGGTGGTCCTTCATCGGCCCATGTCGTCTTCATTCCACTTTTCCGTGAAGAAGTTCTCTGGGGTACTATCTTCCGTTGTGTCCGGCAGTAGTCCCGCAAGAATCTTGTTGATGCTATGTTGAGTTGCGTCGAATTGGGACGGCAAAACCTCAGGTGGGTTCAATCGTTTCTCAAATACCTCCTTAAGGCTTTCCGCGGTTACGGAAACTGGGGTGGGCTTTGGATCCGCCAGCTTTTTAATCTCTTTCCAGAAGATGCGGCTTGACGGAGCGTCCACCCGTTTTCGATTCGTGTCCTTTAACGCCGTCAATTTATCACGGCCTCGGTGACCCTCAGGACAGATAGGACGGGTTGGGCGAGTTTCTGGTTCTGGTTGATCACTATCGTTAGGTATATCTGCGCTGACTTTTGCAACATCAGGAATACTTGGATCCGAGCCAGCTGCAAGAACAGGAGCGGGAAGGGTACTAGACCTTGGAAGGGAACAAGGGCGAATTGCAGCTGCCTTCGCCTTTAACAGATGGCCGTGCTTATATAATTAGCTGCGATATCTTCCTGTATGTAGGAAAATTCAACTGGTGCTTACTGCTGAGCGAGCTTTGATGGAAGCGACGAAGCTTTTTTAGATCACCATTTAAGCAGCGCCATCCGCAAGCTTCATTTTTAGCTGCATGGCATACCGCGGCCTGGATAGCGTAATGGTGGAGCCCCCGGCATCGAGGGCCATCAGCCGTCATTGATGAACGAGCGGACTTTGAACACGACAACTTACTTAAGTCGTTCCCCAACTTTCCAGCCTTTCTCGTTCTAATAAGCACATCATTTGGCTGCTGGCAAGTCAAACAAGGTGGAAAGGGCTATCTGTGACCTCTCTCGGCGGCGACGGACGCGATCCTCAGCCCCGCAAGACTGTCTCCGAGGATCTTGGTTTTTAGGGTTCCTCTACAGCTATACAGCCATACACGATGGAGTTTGTTCACACAGCGATATCCGACTGAACCACGCGATGGGGTTGAGAGTCCCTCCATCGCATATTTCCTGACAAAGTAATACTTATGGATGGTAGGTAGGTAGGTACACGGTCCGAATCACAAACGCCGGTCCCAGGGATTATCCCGGCATACAAGCAAGCTACATATTGTAGACTAAGACTACACCTTCGGCCCTGGACCTCCATACACCAGACGCGGCAAGCGCCCAGACCCTACAGGTTTTACCCCATGTCCAGTTATATAACCGCGGATGCGTTCACGTCTACCTCAACCTCCTCCTCTACATCTCCCCTCCACCTCCACCTCCGTCCCCGCCCCCGCCCGCGCACCCCGCACCAGTCCTCGCACCCGCACCCACCTCCGGCCCCGCCCTAGCACCGACACCCACAAGCCCCACGCACTCCGCCTCCTCTCTCGCTCTCGTCGCTCTCCTGCCTCGACTCTGCGTCTAATTCAATTCCGGGTCTCGCCGCCGCGCGGACAAGGACAGGGAGGTGGAGGTGATTGACGTCGATGCGCATGCGGACGGGCGGGGGGAGGGGCAGGCACAGGAGGAGGGAGAGAGGCAGGAGGAGAGGACGAAATACGTTGCGTGAGTATTTGGTTTTTGGTTGTTTTTTTTTAGTGGGGAGGGGGAGGTGCTTTCTTTCTGTGACGAGTTTTTTCGGACGAGCTGCGGATCGCGCCTGTGCGGCGCCGACGCGACTGATGTAACCGTGTCGAAATGCACGCGCTGTCAGGACTCGGGAGGTCGATGTGTCTTGAGATTATTTGCTTGCTCTTCTCTCCTCCTCCCTTCCTTGCTTTACCGATACATCCACCTCCACCTCCGTGTACTACATACCACACACTCTCCGATGCCCATTTCCCTCCTCTCGCACTCGTCACCCTCCCTTCATCGCGTCTCCTCTTCCCACATACATCTTTACTTTCTGTACCCGTCGACTCTTTTCCTCACCCCCCGCTTTCATTCATCCTAACCGCGTCCTCTCTCTCGCACAACCTCCATACGTCCTCCCCTTCCATTCCCTTCACACTTACGATCCTCGCACATCCATCCTGCACCTCAATTGCTGCACGTCCATCCTCCCTTTACTCCTCGATTCCTGTCGTGCCCCGCGCATCCATCCATCACCCAACTTCCTTCCGCGCTTTATCCTGCACTCGTCCTTCCCTCCACGCGCATTCATCTTCCTCTACGCGCATTCTTCGCCGCATCCAGCCCTCCTCCACCTCCACCGCATCGTCTCTTCCTTCTACCTTCTTTTCTCGACAATTGTCTCGCCCTCCCGCCATATCATCGCCGTCTCTCGCCGCCACGTCCACGTCCATTCACATTCATCTACCCACATTCTTACCCAGCGCCCATACATCCCACTC